>CM053273.1:57063331-57093331 GCA_028583415.1 Protea cynaroides | reverse complement strand
ACCCTTCCTCTATTTTAAGTGTTTTTGGGTCGATTTGATACCTGGGATCTCGCTCTCCTTCACGCCCTTGGTCTATTTGACTCGACAATGATGGGTGAACCTGGTTCAAGGTGGTAAGACCGGGTTAGTTTGACACGGGTCTTACAATCAGGGGAGGTGGTCTCGGTCCTTGTAGTCTCTGACTCTACCGGAGGGCCTTAGCTCTATCTCTAAGGGCGTTCTGAGGGATTTTGGGGTGAGGCCTTGGATACACTATTTGGCATTTGGATTGGTTAGTTGCAAGCCCAGTTTGCAAGCCCAAGCCAACAGGGGCTTAAGTGTTGGTGTGGCACTGTATAACAATAAACGTTAACCTTTGTTGTACAATGTTCATGGTAGGGTGGATGGGGATGACAATAAACGTTAACCTTTGGGTGGACTTCCACACCCTGTGCATAAAGGAGGGGTCAATAAACGTTAACCTTTGACCACCGAACCTTTCTATTGCGCATTGCAAACTTTAAACCAGACCAAAGATATGAATTGAATGCATGCATATGTATTGTTGCACTGTTTTGTTTGCTCACTGAGCCATGATGTGTGCTCACCCTCTCGACGTCTAATATTTTTAGTTGATGATGCAGGTACTGCTATCGAAGATTATGTCAACACTCTAGTGTACGGGCACATGGCGGCGATTGAAGTTGAAGACGAAGTGGATACGCTTGACTCCTCTTGCGAGTGCAACTCATGCGTATTCGATTAGATTTTATTTTAATTATTTAGATTTAGTAAAGACATGTAATTGATATTTATTTATGTCTTAGTTGATACAGAATAATTTTCTACTTAAATATGATTATCACATCAAAATTTCTCAGTTCGTTTTACTATAAGACTTCTGCTATTGTGTATTTACTCTGATTATGAATGTGGATGTATGAGGTTTAGATAAAACGGAAATAGCCTACTCGAGATCCTGGTTGAACCGTTGGTTTGCTAGCGATTCATCACACCATTTTGAATAGTGCGAAATTGGGGTGTGACACGTAGAGCACCAATGCAATTCGTGAAGAAGAAGGACGGTAGTGTCAGATTATGTATAGACTACCGGGAACTAAACAAGCACATGATCAAGAATCGATATCTACTACCTCAGATCGATGACTGGTTTTAAACAGTTGCATGGAGCAAAGGTAATTTCTAAGATTGATCTTCGTTTAAGATATCAACAGCTGAAGAATTTGGACAACGATATCTCGAAGATAGTTTTTAGAATCGGGATTGGACATTATGAGTTACCGATTATGACGGTGGGATTAACCAATGCCCTTACATCTTTTATGGAGTTGATGAACTTGGTGTTTCATGACATGTTGGACACGTTGGTGATAGTTTTCATAGATGATATCTTGGAACAGCTTCACAATAGCTGAAAAGGAAAAAGCTTCATGCCAAATCCAAGAAATATGAGACCTAATTAAACAAAGTGATCTTCTTAGATCACATAGCATCATAAAAAGGGATTAATGTAAGACCCATACCGAACTAACCGGTCATACCACCTTGTATCAGGTCTACCTATCATGGTTGAGCCAAGTGGACCAAGTATGTAAAGGAAATCACAAAACCAGGTATGAATTTAACCCAAAAACAGTAAATATGAGGGTAGGGTCGCATGCATAAATAGGTAGAGTCGACCCCCACCTCAACAGAATCCAACCCATGGTTTTTCAGGTCCTAGGGTAGGATGACTTGAGACCCTAGGGTCGACGGATTCTGCGACCCTAGCATCGACCCTAGGGTGACAGACTGAAACCATGAATTAGGAAACTTTCCTAATTTCAAGAATTCCTTTCCTAATCTCAATGGGACATATTTTGGGAGATTTTCCTCTATAAATAGGACATCCCTTAGCCTCTTTCACTCCTTTTGAAACCCTAATTGAGAGTGAGAGAAAGAGAAGAGAAGGAGGAGAAGAAGAAGGGAAGGAGAATTTGAGAAGACAACTAAAAGAAGAAATTCAGAGAAATCCCTGAATCTCAGCAACCATAAGGTATGAATACATTCTCCATGAACTATGTAAGACCCTAGAATAACTTATGAAGAAGTTAGGGTTGGGAGAAACCCAAATCATCTATCCATGGATGAGTTTCGAAGGAATCCATGAAAGTAATCATCAAAGGCAATGGAAAGTGTGTAAAAATCATAGTTATGAGCCATAGAACATTCCTATAATGGACCTACGAGACTATAGGATCGACCCCATGCTCTCGAGAAGTCCAGGGAGGCTGTGGTCGCATATAGGGTCGATGGGTAATCGACCCTATGACCGACACTACACCCTGGGGTCTCAGATACCTGCGACCCATCCTGCGACCCTAGCTTTACAGCAAGCTTAAATTGTTGGAATTTAGTTCTAATTAGAATCTATCAATTTGTTAGGTTTTCTTAGTGATATAAAAGTGATTCTTAGAGCTTGAAAGAGGATCTACACTCAATCAAAGTTGAGGGAACAAGACCTAAACTAATTGGATAATAACAAACTATTTTATTTATTGTGTCTAATGCTATGAATGATTTTATGCTTGTTTACGTGTAATGTGCATTTAACATGTCATCCAATATTCCTGCTATTACTGTTCATGCATATTTAATTTCATTTATTTATAACATGATGACGATGGTGATGTTAGGAATAGGCATGTGAATGTTTGTGTGTGGTTAGTGTATTTGATGCGAGTGGGGAATCAGGGGGAGGATGTGATATCGTGGTGTGCCCAGGTCCCCAGACTCTAGCTCTATCTCTACTCAAGTCTTGTCCACTAACATTGTCGTATCGTCAATACCTTAGCAAAGCTATTACATCATAGGGCATCAGGGGAGGAGGTCTCGGACCGTTAGTTTCTGACTCTGCCAGGGGGCCTTAGCTCTATCTCTGTGGACATATTGAGGGATGCTGGGGTGAGGCCTTAGATACACTGTTGGACATTATAATTGGTTAGTTGCGAGCCTAGTTTGCAAGCCCTTGCCAATAGGGGCTTACGTATTGGTATGGTGCAACCGGTACTGCAATGCCATTTTCATTGGGTATATTGTACCATAGTGGGTGCATGTGGGACGGCAATGCCGTTTTCATTGGGCTACTCCAACACTCATGTATAGAGGTGAGGCGGCCTCCGAACCTTTCTATAGCACATTGCAAACTTATAAATCAGACCAAAGATATGAATTGAATGCATGCATATGTTTGTTGCATTGTTTTGTTTACTCATTGAGCCGTGATGTGTGTTCATGTCACACCCAAATTCCGTACACTTCAAAATGGTGTGATGAACCGCTAGCAAACCAATGGTTCAACTAGGATCTCGGACAAGTGGAATCCATTTTATCTAAACCTCATACATCCACATTCATAATCAGAGTAAATACACAATAGCGGAAGTCTTATAGTAAAATGAATTGAGAATCTACTGTGATATTAATATTTAAATAGTAAATTATTCTGTGTCAACTAAGACATAAATAAATATCAAATACATGTCTTTATTAAATCCAAATAAAGAAAACAAAAAAAAATCTAATCGAATACACATGAGTTGCACTCGCAAGAGGAGTCATGTGTATCCACTTCATCTTCAACTTCCATTGCCGCCACGTGCCCATACACTGGAGCATTCACATAATCTTCGACGGTAGTACCTGCATCATCAACTAAAAATATTCGACGTTGAGGGGGTGAGCACACATCATGGCTCAGTGAGCAAACAAAACAATGCAACAATACATAAGCATGCAGTCAATTCATATCTTTGATCTGGTTTAAAGTTTGCAATATGTAATAGAAAGGTTTAGGTAGTCAAAGGTTAACGTTTATTGACCTCGCCTCTATACACAAGTGTGTGACGCCGCTCGAAGGTAATGTTTATCGTCGACTCACAAGCACCCAATTCATGAACATTGTACAACAAAGGTTAACGTTTATTACTGTACAGTGCCATACCAACACGTAAGCCCCTATTGGCGAGGGCTGCAAACATGGCTCGCAACTAACCAATCCTAATGCCAAACAGTGTATCCAAGGCCTCACCCCAGCATCCCTCAGAATGTCCAAAGAGATAGAGCTAAAGCCCCCCGGTAGAGTCAGAGACTACAAGGACCAAGACCACCTCCCCTGATGCTCTACGACGTAATAGTTCTGCTAAAGTAATGGTGATACGACGATGCTAATGCACAAGACTTGAGTTAGAGATAGAGCTAGAGTGCTGAGGCCCAGCCTATGACACCCCTCCTGATACTCGCTCGCATCAAGTACACCAACCACACACATACATTCACATTCCTATTCCTATCATCATCATCAATATCATGTTATCAACAATAAAGTAAATATGCATGAACAAATAATAGAAATATTTGATGACATGTTTTATGCACATTACAAACATATTCGCACAGGATCAAGCATAGCATTGGACTCAAGAAAAGAGAAAAATAGTTTATTATTAACCAATTAATTTAGAGTTCTGTTTCCTCACCTTAGCTTGCTAATAGATCCTCTTTCAAGCTTTAAAATCACCTTTATATTGTTATTTTATTGCTAGAAGACCTAACAAAGTCAATAGAATTTAATTAGAATAAATTCTGAATTGAAAAACCATTCTGTTAATTGGGGGTCGGAGGTAGGGTCGGAGTAATGATCGACCCTGGGTGCGACCACCCCTATTCTGGACTTCCCGAACACTGGGGGTCGATGCTCAGGGTCTGGTAGGGTTTTGGTCGATTTTCTTCCTTCAGTCCATTCTTCGTGTTTGGGGTCATATGGCTTGCTCCTACAGTCCATTCTGCACATGTTCTATGGCCTAGATTCATGATTCATTCATCTATATGTCTTTCATGATTTTCCCTATGGTTTTCCATGAAAACCTAACCATGGGTTGATGGTTTGGGTTTCTCCGAGATCATACTCTCTTCATTATCTACCCTAAGGTCTTTAGAAACTCATGGAACTAGTATCCATACCTGAGAAGAATACTCCTACTCTGCAACTCTTCTCCTTTCTACCTTCTTCTCTTCTTTCCTTCTCTTCCTCTTTTCTTCCTTCTCTTCTCTTTCTCTCAATTCAATAAGGGTTGTAAAAGGAGTGAAAGAGTCTTAGGGATGTCCTATTTATAGAGTAGAAACTCCTAAAATAAGTCCCATTGATATTAGGAAGGAATCCCATTGAAATTAGGAAAGTTTCCTAATTTCTGTTTTTACCGAGTACCGGGGGTCGATAGGGGGGTCGGAGATCCCATCGACCCCTGGTTCCTAAAGTGTCCGACCCCCCATGTAAAACTGGGGGTCTGACTTCTGTCTTGGGGGGTTCGACCCTCCCTTGCTGTGTATGCGACCCTCCCCTTAATTTAAGTATTTTTGGGTCAGTTTAATACCTAGGATCGTGATCTCCTTCATGCACTTGGTCCATTTGGCTCATCCATGATGGGTAGACCTGGTTCAAGGTGGTAAGACCGGGTTAGTTTGATACGGGTATTACAACTCCCCCCTACTTATAAAAATTTCATCCCCAAAATTATTCATACCTTCGGAGTCAAATAAATGAGGGTATTGCTTTCGCATAGCACTCTTGTAAGACCCGCACTCTGAAAACCCGGTCTAACCTTGGTTTTGTATCGTGACAGGTCTTCCGATCATCACCGAGCCAGACGGGGCAGGCGGATAACGAACATGTACGAAATCGGACCGAAGTCGACCAAGTATACCTGATTTTAGGTATACCGGTCGATGGTACCGGATGATGGTACCGGTCGACCGGTATGGCCTGCACAGCTATGTGCGGGAATTTGGAAATTGGTCTCTACGGGTCCCGCTTTCCTGATTTCGAATCCTAGAAGTTTCCTAATCCTAGTAGGGTTACTAAACCCTATTTTTAGCCTATAAATACACCTTTAAACCCCTCAAATCCTTTCCATTGTCTCTCACAAACCCTAGAGAAGAGGAAGAGCTTGGAAAGGAGAAGGAGCTAGGAAGAAGAAGGAGGTGCCGCCATTACCGTTTGACGAAGCTCTCACTACGCTGTCAACGGTAAGTGTTTGAATCCATCTTCTTACCCTATGATAGTTGTGTGGGTGGATCAATACCATGCAAAGTAGGTATTGATCTAAAACCCTAAATTGGCCAATAAACCCTAAGTTGCCGTCAAACCCTAGATTCGAGTTTCGAGATGATATTCATCGAAACGAGACTTGAATGAGTTGGGGATAGCTCTAACTCAAAGCCTAGACTTAGAATGGATAGGAGAAACCCTGAAAATCCATGGAGGATGATCGATGGCAGTCGAAGAACCCATGTATGGTCTTCCGGAAACATACCGGTCGACTATACCGGTTGCACATAGTGCGACCGGTATGTTGCGATCGCTACCTCTCGGGAGGTTGTTTGTGGGGGACCGGCTGACCATACCGGTTGCCAGTCTTTCCCACAGAGCTGCGACTGGTACATGCCACCGGTCAGCTCTGTGAGAGTATTTTGTGATCTCTGTTGGTTTTCGACCAACATGAAACCCTAAAGAATGTTATTTTAATGAAACCCTAATAATATTGTAGGACTTTGTAACTTATCGTTTTGATCTTGCAACGTGGAGCAAGTGATCGAACGAGCGTCAGGTAAGGGAATCTGACCTAAACCTAATAATTAATGGACAGTAAATCGTTGTTAATCATTGAATATCTATGATGTGATGTTTGTGCATATTCACATGTCATCCTTTACTTTCGATTATTATTATTGTTCATGCATTCATAGGATGTGATTGTTAGGCATGTGATTGTTTTCGTTGGTGTGTGGAGTGGGGCATGGGCCTGGGATCGCTCTTCACACTGGCACCTTTTGTAGTATTCTATCCTAACATGCTTGGTACGGGTGGGGTATCAGGGGAAGATCGTGGTACGTTGGTCTCCGATATTGATGTTGTCCCGGCCATCGTTGTGTGGTAACCGAGGATTCGAGTCGACGCTGCCTTGTCCACGATGCTTTAGCTCTATCTCTATGCCGTAGGGAGTTGTGTTGGGATAGGGTCTACCTGCGTATTGTTTCTATCCTAGTGGGTTAGTTGCGGATAGGGTATCAGGGGGAGGTGAGGTTTGGTGGTCTCCGACCCGGCCTGCACGTTCTATCTCTATCTCTATGCCGTAGACGGCTTGCGTGTACCTGTGATTTGTTTTATTGATTTATTTCCGTTATTTTGATTGGATTAAAGGGATGTAATGATATTATTATTATGTGTTTGATTTTGAATAATGGGATAATTATTTACATTATCAATAGATACTCAGTTCATTCTATTTAAAGTCTTCCGCTGTATATTATATTCTGATTGTGGTTATGTGTAATTGGTTTGTATGGGTGGACACGGCCTATTCGAGATCCTGGTGTGAACCGTTGGTTCAATGACGGTTCACTCGCACCATTCTGGTTGGATCAGAATTGGGGTGTGACAACTTGGTATCAGAGCACTTGGGCTCTGTTCCAACAAACCATGCTGCACTTAACTGGGTCGATGAACTGAGTTAGGAAGTTTAAAAATCTTAATACAAACACACTCTAAGCATTGTTTGATACCTGAGACGGACTAAGAAAGATAATAATGTACTATTCTAAATATGAAACCTAATATGTGCATATACACTAGTTAGGTGAAACCATGAACTTTCATTAAATAGAAAAGCGTATCAAATGTAATAGTGCTACAGGGTACAGTCCACAAACCGAAAAGTTACCCTGTTATATAAACAGCCATATGAAAAGAAAAGTAAATGGAAATCATGGGGTAGGAGGCCTGGGAGGTATGGGGTCAGCTATATCATAGTCCCGCTCGTATGCGACCCTAAGCCAATGCACCTGGTCCTGAGTCACTCGTAGACCACGAGCCAGGCGTCCCAACTCCCTGACCCATCGCTCGTTGAGACTCCGGGGATGACCCTTTCGGGTGTCCCCGATCTCGGTAAACATACTCAACACCGAGTCGGGAGGGGCTGAGATGGCCCAGCTGTGGGAACAGGATGGTGGTGGTACAGGTGGAGGCTGTGGGGCGGCACCGGTGCTTCCCCAACTACATCGTCATCATCATCATCCCCCATCTCGGCCGCATAGGCCGCTTGGCCGCGGCTGCTCGCCGGCTGCTGCTACTCTCCCAAGTGGACGAGGGCGAGCCTCCAACTCGTCATCACTAACGGGCAGATCAACCATCTGCATCCTATTTATCGCATCCCAGTCGATGTCGGAGGTCATGGAGTCCTCGACGGCTGCCTCTCCTCTGAAACTCACGCCCAGACGGCGAAGAAGGAAAGTGACGAGACGGCCATAGGGAAGGTTGCTGGCCCGATCGGCCACAGCCGCTCGATGCATAGTCCGGATGATGAGGTATGGAAGTGAGATCCGCTCTCCGGTGCAGACACAATAGGTGACATACTGGGTGAGCTGGGACAACTCATTGTAGTGACCGCTCTGTGGCACTATATCGTGGATGCGGCTGTAGACCCGGGGTATAGGTCTCAAGCTAGCTGCCTTCATAGGAGCCCCAGGGTTGAGTATCTGATGCGCTATCTCTCGGCGCAAATCTTCAGTCAAATAACCTTTCGCCTTGGGGGCGCAGTACACCAAATCTCCATCATTGGGAACCCCAAGCAGATCAGCCAACTGGTGGGTGTTGAAGGAAATATGTACACCCCGGACGTAACTGGTGATGCGCAGATCCCTGCACTGGTTCGGGTCTTCGACATCCCCTTCGAGTTCCAAATTGGCATAAAAGTGCTTGACCAGATTAGGGCGTGTAGTCTCTATGTAAGAGATAACCGGCAGCCAACCTAGAGCGCCAAAAGCCGTCTCTACATTGAACCGGTGCAATTGTCCCACGTTGACCCGGCGCCCGGATACAATACTCTTATCATCAAACCAGGGAAACTGAACCTGAGCTTCCAAGGAGCGAAACCATAGCTCGTCTAGCTGAGGGACTGGTGGAGAGGGAACCCGAGAACTAGAACCATGTGAGCGTTTCCCGAGGATACGTCTAGGAGCCATTTAAAATCTACAAAACAAAGGAAAATGAGAAAGAAGTTAAAATTTTTTGAAATTTCAGCAGCATAACGACAGTAAATTGGGAAAAAGCCTCAAACTCATCCAAAAACATGAGGAGGAGGACTTACGTAACCCCCACACTCTTCCATAAGCCAATCACAAGCAATTATAGCGAGAAATTTCAAGAATTAAGAAAAAAATCAAGAAATTTCAAAATTTTTTGGAAAACCTAGGTCAAAACATGTAAAAATTTGATTTTTATGAAAACCGTTCGGTGAAACCCCAAATTGGTTGAGGGATTTTGCTCTTGGGGGTCCCTAAACCCTTTCTAAGCCGAAGGAAAAGAATTCCTACGGTTAAAACATCTCGAACAAAGAAAAACCTAAATTTCTCCATAAAGACGATATGGAAAATTTCTAAAAATATGAGAGAGAGGGTAGAGACCTACCTGGAGACGATATGCTAGGTCTTGAATGGAAGGAATCGGCTTCAAATAGCACCGGTCGAACTGTAGCAACTCGGAACCCAGAGAAGAATCGCCACCGGAGAGAAAGAGAAAGGAAAAAGTGAGAAAAATCTCACTTTTTCGCGATTTTAAAGCCATTTTGGGCATACCGGTCGACGGTTATGCCTATACCGGTCGACCGGTATCGACCCAGGTATGCGACCGCTATGTCTCGGCCAGAAAATTTTTCTGACCGGTCGACTATACCGGTCGCAACACTGTCTACAGAGTGGCGACCGGTATCTCATAGACATGCGACCGGTATGTCTCGGCCAGAATTTTAATTTTGACCGGTCGACTATACCGGCCGCAGCATATTTCCACAGGTGTGCGACCGGTATGTTGCGACCGGTACGCCCCAAAAGAGCCAGAAAAAAAATTTAAAAATTTCCAAAATTTTGTAAATCGAAATGTTACTTCTCGACTATATATTTTTACCTGCAGTATTCAAGACTAACACTACTATTATTGATGTTCTCACGTGTTATGTCTTCTTCTCAGATCCAAATAATAGTCTGAGATGGCAGGTGGAAACGGTCGAAGGGGTCGAAAACATCATCAGGCCAGAAAGCGCCTAGAGGAAGAGCAAGCTGAGCAGGACCAGGTTAGAGAAACCAGCCCTGAAGTGGAGGAGGAACAGGTCCCGGAAGTACCGACAGAATTACCAGGACCACCTCACCGGAATTCCGAGACCATAGTTACAAACTTGGTCTATCAGATGCAAGCTCAACAGAAGGAATTTCTGAGCGAGGTACTAAAGATGCTTAGGTCAGCAGGTTCTGTTCCCGCTGGTAATACGCCCGAGTCGGGAGGAGTTAACACTACCCAACGGGTGCAGAGTAGCCCAAGGCCGAGGGCCCAAGCACAACATGTACCACCACCGCATCGGTTTTCGTCGCCTTCTGCGTATCCAGGGGCGTATCCGTATCCACCACCATGGTACGGAGCAGATACACAGGGACAGCACGGTCTTAGCAGGTCTGTGGACAGGTTCTTGAAGTTGAAACCGTCATCATTCACCAGCAGGACAGGGAAACCATTGTGGCCAGCACAGTGGGTTTCTGAAATGGAAAAGAACTTCCGATTGATGACGTGTACTGAGGAGGAGAAGGTTCTATTTGCCACCCACATGCTGAGAGAGGACGCGAATGCTTGGTGGAATTCCACACGGGCATATTTGGAGAACCAATACGCACTAGTGGACTGGGAAGTATTTAAAGCGGCTTTCTTCGACAAATATTTCCCAAAGAGCTTCAGAGATCAAATGGAGAGAGAGTTTCTCAACCTGCGCAGAGGCTCGGGCCGATCGTAGATGCATATCGGCAGAGGTACGAAGAGCTGTTCTTCTTCGCACCCGGTAAGTATGCGGGAAGAGGAGACAAAGATACGTAGGTTCACCATGGGACTACGTGGAAGCATTAGAGAGCATCTTTTGGGTCCGGATAAGAAAACCTACAATGAGGCGGTGCGGGTTGCGAGGGTGATAGAGTCCGGTCGGAGGGACAGCTTCTTCGCTCAAAACAGGGGAGTGAAGAGACCTGGCTGGAGAGAGCTCGGGTGGCGTAATACTAGATCATTCCGCCCATACGGGGGCGACTGCTACAACACTGCGAGAAACAACCCTGGCACCACTGTGCCACAATTAGCCAGACCCAACCCGAATATTAAGTGTTATAACCGTCAAGAATCGGGACATGTTGCAAGGAACTGCACGCTACCTAAGAAGCAAGCTCCCCGCAAGACGCGAGTTTATGCAAATACCATCGAAGAGGCAGCCGCATCACCCGATGTGGTAACCGGTACGACTTTATCCCTTACTATTTGGTTTATTCTTTCGGTTGCATGAGCATATAGAACTAAGGGACAATATATTCCGGGAATTGTAAATGTAGTTGGTTTACCCGCCGAGTATTATTTGACTCGGGGCCACGCACTCCTTTGTTTTGTTTCTTTTGGGAAGCGAATGGAGTTACCAATCAAGCAATTGAACCCAAGCTTGATAGTTCGCTCTCCAATAGGAGTCGAAGTGGCTTTGACCAAGTATTATGGACCATGTACTGTAAGTATCGAGGGCCGAGACCTAGAAGCAAGCCTAGTAATACTTGAGATGGCAGATTTTGATGTCATTTTAGGGATGGATTGGCTAGGCCATCATTCGGCCGTCCTTTTATGTGGTGAAAGGAAGCTTATGCTTGTGACAGAGAGGGAAAGGAATACAGTTTCGCTGGAATTAAGCTATCTAGGAAGCGAAAGTTGATCCTCTCCGCCTTAAAGACTAAGAGATGCTTGGAGAAAGGGGGAGTGGGTTATCTCATATCTGTAGTCGACCTCACAGCAGAGTCACTCAAGATGGAGGATATAGAGGTGGTTCGGGAGTTTCCGGATATATTTCCAGAAGATCTTCCAGGCTTACCACCGGACAGGGCTACAAAATTTATGATAGATCTTATACCAGGTTCGGCTCCAGTGTCCAAAGCGTCATACAGGATGGCCCCAACCGAGTTAAAGGAGTTGAAGACCCAATTACAAGAATTGCTGGATAAGGGCTTCATACGACCTAGTATTTCTCCTTGGGGAGCACCTGTGTTGTTCGTCAAAAAGAAAGATGGAAGTGTACGGCTATGTATTGACTATCGTGAGCTAAACAAGTTGACGATCAAGAATCGGTATCCTTTGCCTAGGATCGATGATCTGTTCGATCAGCTACAGGGTGCAAAGGTTTTCTCGAAGATCGATCTCCGATCGGGGTATCACCAATTGAAGATCAAGGCCGGAGATATTCCGAAGACTGCTTTCAGGACGAGGTATGGGCATTATGAGTTTCTGGTTATGTCTTTCGGGTTGACCAACGCTCCAGCGTCGTTTATGGAACTGATGAACCGAGTGTTCCATGACATGTTGGACACTTCGGTCATCGTATTCATCGAGGACATATTGATTTACTCTAAGGACATGGAGACTCATACAGCGCATTTGAGGGCAGCCCTACAACGATTGAGGGATGTGAGGCTTTATGCAAAATTCAAGAAGTGCGAGTTTTGGCTGAAGGAAGTGGCTTTCTTGGGCCATGTTGTATCTGGAGACGGTATCAAGGTAGATCCAAGCAAGATAGCTGCTATAGTAGGATGGGAAGCACCAAAATCTGTTGCAGAGATTCGTAGTTTCCTTGGGTTGGCTGGTTATTATAGAAGATTCATGGAAGATTACTCCAGGATCGTGGTTCCACTCACCAGATTGACCAAGAAGGGAGAAAAAATTATATGGACAGATGAGTGTGAGAAGTGCTTCCAGACTTTGAAGTCAAAACTTGTCTCTGCACCTATCCTGACCATCCCCGAACCAAGCGTACCGTTTACTCTATATACGGATGCTTCAGGGTTGGGTATTGGGTGTGTTCTGATGCAAGGAGAACAGGTGATCGCTTACGCATCAAGACAGTTAAAAGAGCATGAGAAGAACTATCCTACGCATGACTTGGAGCTAGCAGCGGTTATTCATGCAATCAAGACTTGGAGACACTATTTGTACGGTGAGAAGTTTCAGATCAAGTCAGATCACAAGAGCTTAACTTATCTCTTCACTGAATATTCAGACTCCTAGGATACTTTCCTTATATTGATTTGCTTGACATTTGATGCTAGATCTAGGGTACTATATTTATTGTTTGTACATATTGTTTTGGGGGGAATGGGTTCAGTCACACTTTCGTGCGAGTAGCCGAACCGGGTCCCATGCATGTGGGGTAGCCTGCTAGGCGAAACACATAGCCTTGGACTGTACTTTGTGAGACCACGACCGACGAGCAGCCTCTAACGAGCGTTTTCTTGGGCCGCCTGGGAATGCGTTATGCTACTCCACGTCGCTTGGATCCTTGCAACATAGTATATAAAGGGAATGGGGGCCCATTATTCATCGAGCATTCGGTGATAGGTTACCCCGTCCTCGTCAAGATGGCCTTTTTTGTCCTAACCCAGTTTGAACCATATGTATTTTATTTTTGGTCCATCTTTGAACCAACATGGTAAAATCTACTTGATCATAATATTTACATCCGAGACGTTGAAGTTCTGCCCGTTTTTATCTTTGACTTGTCAACATGTTTGGATCCACACTTGAGTATTCTTGTCTCTCACTTGTTGGGAGCGTGAGGGTTACGTATACCCGCATACACATTAGTGTGGGCGGTCTGTACATGCCCTCCATCGTACAAAGCTCATTGTGTTGATCTGTTCAATATTGATACGTCAATCTCAAAAAACGATCAGAAAATCTTCATTACGGCATAGATACTGTGATCAAGTAGAAATTTACCGGTTTTTTCAATCATGAACCACTTTTGTCATCCATCATGAAAACTAAAAATAAGCATATCCGTTTCAATTTCTTGAAATTTGATGAACCACATGGTCGAACCTTGGTGCTACAATGATCCATTCAGAATCTTGAGGCCCCAAGACCAATCATGGGGTTATTCAAATACAAATAAATTGTTACAGACAATGTCTAATGGTCGGTTTTCATGAAGGAGCTAACTTTGTTTGGTCGAGTCAGCTTGTATGTGTATGTGCATCCTTCTCGTGTCCAATCACTTCTGAGTCTTAACCTTCGTTCATTGTTTATATAAAAAAATAAAAAAAAAGAAAAAAAAAAGAAAAAAAAAAGAAAAAAAAGAAAGAAAAAAAGGAAAGAAAGGTTGAACTAGGGAGGATATGATTGTCTAGACTTAAGAGAACACCTGAGTGAGTAGACAAAGCATCCACTCTTATTACATCCACTCATAAGGAGGTCTCATTATCACCGGTTCATGTCTCGGTTCATGTTCATAAGGAGGACTTTTGTACCTCAAAGTGTTGGAATGGTTGGAAGACAGTATATTGAGAGCCCAAATATTGCAGAGCGGAATTGAAATTCCGAGATCAGAGTTAAGGAATCCAAGAGATTAGAAAGCTGAATCATAGATTCTGAGAGATTACATGTTTCATTCCCATGTTAGCATACCTGCCAATTTTAAATGGAAAAGCTAAGATTGGAAAGCATTTCGTTCACCCGATTGAGCCACTTTGACTGACAGAGTTGGTTTCTAACTCCGAAATTACTTTCATCATCCAAGGTGACCATGACTCAAAGGAGTAGTCCTCGAACCTTCAAGAATGACCCACCCACCTTCCAAAATCCAGGATGAAAAGGAAGACCATGTGGTCAATTATATCCCAAAATTAAGGTAGCCTGAAAATGAACTTCATGTGCAACCTAAACTGGGGCAAAACCAAAATGTCAGTATACCCTAAATTGGGGCACAACAAAAATATCAGTGCACCCTAAACTGGGGCATAATTAAAATGTTAATGGATTCAAAGTGGGGCAAACCAAAAAGGTGATGGACCAACTGGGGTATAGGTCAAAGTTTCATGACATCAAAACTGGGGCATAAGATTGGGATACATCAAACCAGACTGAGGCATAGACCAAGTGAATGTCAGACCCGAACTGGGGCATAAATCAAAATGGTAATAGACCCAAGAGGGATCTCAAGATGGAAAGGGTCAAACACATGTCGATAGATAGGCGTAGTGAGCTTTACTAGCGAAAGTCTGAATGGAGATTCGGTCCTACAACCAATCATAAGTTGGCGTCAATGATGTCATATCCAATTGGAGTAACTCGGTGAATTACATGTCTAAACTGGCTACCATTGGTATCTGATAGGTCATCTATGTTTGGGCTTAAGTTCGATGTGTCTGTGGACGGTCCAGTCCAAAATGCTCTAAAAAAATGAACAATAATTATCTCATTTGAGACATCAACAACAGTGTTTTACTACTTTCAATCCATTCCTTTCCAGTTTGATATTTCTTCCTCTTCCATGTCCGTTGCTAATTCTGACTCTGATGACGATTGAGATGAAGGGCCACAACCTGAACTTCTACTCCATCAGCCTTTAGAGAAATGAAAGCTCAACACACACGTGAAAGTTATAGACAATTAAGTTGAAGTCATGCAAGCATTCTCAAAGATACAAGTTGGTACATCAAAATATCATCCCATTTGGTCAATTTACAAAAAGAATTTTTTATGGGATATTTCTACAGACAAGGACCATTCAAATGATTAAGTCTTCTACAAGTACATGACATCTATAGACATGAAGTGTGTTACAGATCAACCTCAAAGTCAAAGATGAGCTCAAAATAAAAAAAAAAAAAAAAAAAAGAGAGAAAAAAGAAAAAAGAAAGAGCTATACAAAATAATGAGGTTGGTTAGCATACTACATTGGAACAATGATGGTGGACAAGTTCAACTATGGTGCATAGAAATGGAGCAACTACTTTGAAACACTAATGATGAGTGAGTTCGATTACAAGGCATGTAAATGGGGCAACTCCTTTGGAGCCCTGCTGATGGACAAGTTCAGTTATAAAGAAATAAGACAATTGGTTCTCGTACAATGACATATAGACACCATTTCTTAGAACCTGATTGGAGACCCGATCGTTTGTTGTGATTTACGTTGTGTGTTGAGCTAGATTTTTGATATTGGTCACTACATCCCGCCATACAGGGGGTGGTCTCATCACTTTGTTGTCATCAGAGGATTTTTCTCTTCGGCTAAAGACTCTCTCTCCCGTCCATCAATCTGACGGTCTTCCACAGAGTCTACATTACATGCCTTTACTTCAAATGTCACAAAATTTTATGGTATCGTTTCTTGTGAACATGTCGTCTTGTTATGCATAAATATTGTTCAATAAATTTGACTGGAATATCTATCTGTCGTTCATCATTTCGACGGCGTCCAAGAATTACATAGTCATTTGTTGCTAGCCAATAAAATGGCATCGCCTAGTGGAGATCAAGCCATTCTACATAATCAACCAAACACTCTCCCAATGGCAGACCCATTGGACAGTTTCTTATCTGTCCATCTGGACCTTCATCGTCATACTTGTGTACAGACTTAAAGGATTTGGACCCAAACGTGGTTATAATCGATTTAGCGTCTGAACATAGCTTGTTGAAACTTTTTTTCTATCTGAATGATACCGATAAGAGAAAGCATTCTTTGACGTTTTTTTAAAGATTAGTGTAGGGTTGCATCTCCTTAAGGTTATTTCTATTATGGCTCAAAAGTCGCCTGCCTATCAATATGTGCAGACTTGAACTTAGACACTGGGGAAAAATCACCCATTTATCCAAACATCATGAGTCTAGTTGAGCCCCCTGTTTGAAACTCTAGCTGAGTTTATTCGAACGTAAGAGAAAAATGACTCATACAAATTTGAGTCATTGTCATCATTTTCCCCTCATTAAAAAGACCTGATTGCCCTTTGATCTAAGTGAAACCCATATAAATTTGGCAGGAATGCAGAACATATCAAAATTGCCTTTTAAAGAAAAGAAACATGTTTTCTCTCAGTCTAGATTAAGTCAAATCAAGGAAAGTCGATCAAATCATGATCTTTAGTTCCTCTTGGATTTCGAGCAATGTTAGTGGACAAAGTGCAGATGCTGAGCCCCATTTTGGCTACCTCAATATTTATGGAAAGTTCAACCCATTTTGGGAATGAAGAAGGATGAAGAAAGGAATTGAAAAGAACAAGAAAAAGAAAAAGACAAATGAAAAAAAAGAGAAAAGGAAAGAAAGGTGAAAGTACAGAGAAGAAAGAAGAATGAAGAAAGCAGAATAAGAATGGAAAAGAGAACAAGATACAAGCAAAGAAAAGAAAGAAATATCATGGGAAAAGAGAGAAAGCTCTAGCCCGAACTACGCGAAACCTGATTCTGGAGGGACGAAAATCCCAAAGGATACGTAGGCAATTTGGGACTCCCCAAATTCGGTCCAGAGGCTATACATCTAAAGGCTATACATCCAGAGGCTATACATCCAGAGGCTATACATCCAAAGGCTATACATCCAGAGGCTATACATCCAAAGGCTATACATCCAAAGGCTACACATCCAGAGGCTATACATCCAAAGGCTATACATCCAAAGGCTACACATCCAGAGGCTATACATCCAAAGGCTACACATCCAGAGGCTATACATTCAGAGGTTATAAATCTAGAGCATAAAGCACAATTACAGTTACATCATGAGCGGTCTTGAGCCAAAGTCACAGACCTGATAAGGTCGCTACTCAAGAAGCTTAAAAGTCACAGTTACATCATGAGCGGTCTTGAGATAAAGTCATAGACCTAATGAGGTCGCTACTCAAGAAGCTTGATAGTTACAGTTACATCATGAGTGGTCTTGAGCTAAAGTCACAGACCTCATGAGGTCGCTACTCAAGAAGCTTGACAGTTACAGTTACATCATGAGCGGTCTTGAGCCAAAGTCACAGACCCGATGAGGTCACTACTCAAGAAGCTTGACAGTTACAGTTACACCATGAGTGGTCTTGAGCCAAAATCACAGACCTGATAAGGTCGCTACTCAAGGAGCTTGACATCTACAGTTTTTTGTTGTACAGTGTCAAAAAAAAAAATTTACAGCATCAATTCAAGGGAGCAATGTTAGAATCCAAATCAAGTGCAGAATAATACAAAAATGGGCCACTTTTGTCTTCGGCCTCAATTGCCCACAATCTTGGCCGAAGAGGGGCATCTGTAAGCACCCCATTTTTGCCATCCCAGCTAAACAAAGGCCTACTGGCGTGTGGACAACAAAAGGAGAAAGATGATCGAAAGTTTGGATTTTTGACTGTGAATTTGAGGAAGTTTTCAATGGGTCTCTGTGAATTCAAAGAAATTTTCAATGGGTCCACAACAAGGTCATGGGTTATAATTCTGCATGGATGCATAGGTCATAGAATTATCTTCGAAATGAGACAAGAATTGCTCAATTCTGATATCAAATGAAGAAGATATGACCATTTTTGTCGGATGATACATATAAGGGAGGTTTCTGAAATTATTATAAATAATCCCAGGGCCTTCATGCAAATTATCGTAAGTCGGATTGTTTGAATTTCAAATCATCATATCTTCATCATCCGACATCGGATTCAGATGATTCCAAGGCCATTATTCTTCATTCATGATGTTTTACAAAGTGGACGTAAAAAATCCTGGGTAGAAGTCACCAGTGGGTCCCATGCAAGCTTTCATGGAAAATTATCGTTAGAACTTCAAAGCTTCATATCTTTTCCGTTCTACGTCGGATTCAGACGATTCCAAGGCCATTGTTCTTCATTTGTGATGTCCTACAAAGTGGACATGGAAAATCTTGGGTAAAAGTCTCCGGAGGGTCCCATGCAAAATTACATATGGAAATGGTCATTTAATATTCAAAAATTCATATTTTGATCATCCCATATCCAAATCAGGTGATTCCAGTCTCATTATGTTCCATTTTTAGTGCTCTACAAAGTGGACGCAAAATATTTCTGGTTAAAGCCTCCGAAGGATCTCATGTAGAATGGTCAGCCAAATTATCGATAATTGGTCCGCTTAAACTTCAAAAATTCATAAGTTGACCATTTTACTTCCAAATGAGGTGATTCCAGTTCCTATATTCCTCATTTTTAATGTTCTACAAAATGAACGCAAAAAATTTGGAATAGAGGCCATCGGAAAATTCCATGCGGGATGATAGCGAAAATGACCCATGAAATGACAAGGAGAGAGAACCCAGTTAATTCCAATCAATCCAATCAACTCAGTTCAAGCCAGTTTTGGTCCAACCTAGCTCAACCCATATCAGTTTAACTCAGTCAACCTAAGTCAGTCTCAACCCGTTTCGAACCAGTTCATCCATGTGCATAGTATTTATATATATTATATATATTATATATATTATATACTATATATATATATGTATGTTATTATATATATGTGTATATATGTATATAATATATATTATTATATATAAATGATAAAATCCAAAAGAGATTGAGGAAAAAAAAAAGAGAGAATATGAGAGAATAAGAGAAAGAGAGAGAATAAAAGAAAGAGAAAGAAACAATAGAAAAAAGGAAAAAAAAAGAAAAGAAGAGACGAAAAGGAAAGAAAGAGAAAAAGAGAAGAAAAGGAAAGAAAAAAGAGAAAAGAAGAAAAGGAAAGAAAGAGAAAAAGAGAAGAAAAGGAAAGAAAGAAAAAGAGAAGAAAAGGAAAGAAAGAAAAAGAGAAGAAAAGGAAAGAAAGAAAAAGAGAAGAAAAGGAAAGAAAGAAAAAGATAAGAAAAGGAAAGAAAGAAGAGAAGAGAAGAAAATGAAAGAAAGAAAAAGAGAAGAAAAGGAAATAAAAAAAAGGGAGGGATTGAGAGTGAGAGAGACGTGAGAGATAGAGAGAGGGACTTTTTTTCTATTGAGAGAAAGATTGAGAGTGAGAAAAAGATTGAGTGAAGAAGAAGGAAAGAAGAATAACATAAAAGAGAGGTGAGGGGACGTGAAGAGAAGGGGGGATTTTTCTGTTTTGGGGAGAGAGAGAGCTGCGGGACAGAGGAGGAAGAGAAGAGAAAAAGCTGAGGGAGAGAGAATTCCCTGCAACTCGAGGTAAGCCCCTCCCCCTCCTTTGTTATTTTCTGTTTATGACCAATACCCAATCATCGACCAATCTATTGCAGTCTCCATTGATACCCTCATTCCTGCAAAACCCAAGATCAAAATCTATCTTCCACACCACCATGCCACCTGTCAATCCTTTGCTAATCCACCTATCATCCCAAACCCAATCTGCTTACTTGAATCAATTTGGCTTTATTACCTAAACCACCGACATAACTCCATTACCTGATTCACCCCAGTCCAACAAGCCACTTGTTGCAAACCCTTCTTAAAACCCCTACAGATCATGTAAGACCCGTGTCAATCTAACCCGGTTTTACCACCTTGAAGTAGGTTTACCCATCATGGTCGAGTCAAGTGGACCAAGGGTGTGAAGGAGATCGAGATCCCAGGTATTAAATCGACCCAAAAATACTTAAAATAAGGGAAGGGTCGCATACCTAGCTAAGCAGGGTCGGACCTCCCAAAACAGAAAGTCAGACCCTCAGTTTTGAAGGGAAGGTCGGACAGCTAAAGACGCTAGGGTCGACGAGATCATCCATCGACCCTCGGATTCTGCCGAATATAGAAATTACAAAATTTCTATATTTTTCGATTGGGTTCTTTCGTAATCTCAAAGGGACTTATTTTAGGATGTTCCTAGTCTATTTAAAGGACGTCCCTAAGCAACTTTCATTCCTTTCACAACCCTAATTGAATTGAGAGAAAGAGAAGAGAAGGAAAAGAGGAAGAAGAAAGGCAAGGAAGAGAACTTAGCAAAAAGGAGAAAAATTTCAGAGAAAAGTAATCTTCTCAGGTATGGATATTAATTCCATGAGTTTCTACAGACTTTAGGTTAGTTAATGTTGAGAGTGTGATCTCGGAGAAACCCAAACCATCAAGCTATGGTTAGGTTTTCATGGAAAACCCTAGGAGAATGTATGAAAGCTATCTAGGTGGATGATTCATGGTTTCAGACCATGGAATGAATGTTGAATGGAATGTAGAAGCAAGCCATAGGACCCTAACACGAGGAATGGACTAGAGAGTGGAAATTGGACCAAAGTGCACCAAGGGTCGCACCCAGGGTCGATAGGCCATCCGAACCTAGGTATTCCTAACCATCGACCCTCAACATTCGGGAAGTCCAGAAAGAGGGGAGGGTCGATAGACCCATCGACCTTAGCATCGACCCTAGCATCGACCCTCAGTTAACAGAATGGTTTTTAAATTTTGAATAAATTCTAATTAAATTTTATCGACTTTGTTAGGTTTTCTAGCAATATAATAACATTATAAAGGTGATTCTGAAGCTTGGAAAAGTATCTATTAGCAAGCTAAGGTGAGGAACCTTAACTCCAAACTAAATTGGTTAATAATAAACTATTTTCTATTTCTTGAGACCTATGCTATGCTTGATTCTATGTGAATATATTTGTAATGTGCATACAATATGCCATCCAATATTTCTATTACTTGTTCATGCATATTTACTTTATTGTTATAACATGATGATGATGATGATGATGATAGGAATAGGCATGTGCTTGTATGTGTGTGGTTGATGTGCTTGATGCGAGCGAGTATCAGGGGAGGTCTGATGAGAACGTCAATAAACATTAACCTTTGGTGGGTCTCAACACTTTAGCTCTATCTCTAACTCAAGTCTTGTGCATTGGCATCGTCGTATCCCCATTACTTTAGCAGAACTATTATGTCGTAGGGTATCAGGGGAGGTGGTCTCGGTCCTTGAAGTTTCTGACTCTACCGGGGGGCCTTAGCTCTATCTCTATGGACATTCTGAGGGTTGTTGGGGTGAGGCCTTGGATACACTGTTTGGCATTAGGATTGGTTAGTTGCGAGCCCAGTTTGCAGCCCTCGCCAACAGGGGCTTATGTGTTGGTTTCGCACTATATAGCAATAAACGTAACCTTTGTTATATAATGTTCATGGTTGGGTGCATGTGAGTTGACGATAAACGTGATCTTCGGGTAACGTCACACACTCGTGTATAGAGGCGGGGTGAATAAACGCGACCTTTGGCTACCTCAACCTTTCTATTGCATACTGCAAACTTTAAACCGGACCAAAGATATAAATTGTCTTTTTGCATGCATATGTAATGTTGCATTGTTTTGGCTACTCACTGAGCCGTGATGTGTGCTCACCCCTCGACGTCGAATATTTTTAGTTGATGATGCAGGTTATACCGTTGAAGATTATATAAATGCCTCCGCATACGGGACGGTAGAGGCCATGGAAGCTGGAGCTGAAGAGGATACACACGTCTATTCTTGCGAGTGCAACTCGTGTGTATTTGAATAGATTTTTCTTAGGTTTCTTTATTTGAATTTAATAAAGACATGTATTTGATTATTATTTATGTCTCAGTTGATACAGAATAATTTGCTATTTAATATTTATATCACAGTAGATTCTCAGTTCATTTTATTATAAGATTTCCGCTATGGTGTATTTACTCTGATTATGATTATGGATGTGTGAAAGTTTAGATAACACGGATATAGCCTACGTGATATCCTGGTTGAACTGTTGGTTTATTAGCGGTTCATCACACCATTCTGAGATGTGTGGAATTGGGGTGTGACAACTTGGTATCAGAGCATCTCAGGCCTTGTCCGCTGAACTAGCATATATTCAACACAATTGTGAACTGAGATAGGATAAAAATAAAAACAGTAATATTAACACATTTATAAGCACCAGTGATGTTTGAGACAAAATTTAAAAGAGAATAATGCATCTATTAAAAGGGGAAACAAGTTTACAAAACAATGAGAGCAAAACAAAACATATATACATAATGAAAGCAGAGTACAGTCCACAACCCGGACAGTTACTCTGTAGTACAAAGAAAAAATAAAAGTACACTCAGGAAGCTGGAGGCGAAGGAGGAGGCAGTGCCTTACGGTCTCTGTCGTAGTCCTCAGCATAGACTCTAGTCAACCAGGCTATCTGAGTCTGGGTCGTCTGTAGACTAGCTGTGAGACCGGCTATCCTCTGATCAGTCGCACGCTGCACCTCTAGGAACTCTCCCATCCGCGCGTCTGATGCATGCTGAGCAGCCAACAGCTCATCCATCCTCAGATCAGATCTGCGTTGAGCATCCCTGATCTCCTGCAGCATCCCCATCATGGCTGAAGGTGGAAGTGAGGGATCAGCCGAATGGGAAGGACCAGCCTCAGGTGCAGGGGCCGCCGCAGAAAAAGTACCAACTCCAGTCGCATGTGTAGGTGAAGGCAGATGTATCGAGTCGATGTCCATATACATACGATCGTCGTCGTCGATCGGATCCACACGAGCTCTAGCAGCAGCAGCTCAACCTCAGCCAAAGCCAAATTCTGAAGCCCCGAAGTGTTTTAACTGCAACCAGCCGGGACATATGGCAAGGGAGTGCCCTAAGCCCAAGAAGCAATTCCATCAGGGACGTGTATATGCTGTTACGTCCGAGGATGCGGCCGCATCACCCGATGTGGTCACAGGTATGACTAAAACTCTTAAAGTTGTAATTACATTGAATGAGCATGTAGACTAAGTAAAGATAAACCACAGGTATTGTGCCTATAAATGGCGTACCCACCAGAGTACTCTTCGATTCCGGAGCTACTCACTCCTTTATATCTGTGTCATTTGGAAAGAAAAAATTACCCATCAAAGCATTAGACTACAAATTACTTGTACGGTCACCGATGGGGTTAGAAGTGGAACTAGAGAAGGGTTATGGACCATGTCCGGTTCTCATTGGAGAGCAGACCTTAGATGCAACCTTGATACAACTTGAGATGGCAGACTTTGATGTCATCTTGGGAATGGACTGGTTAGCTCGGCATTCTGCAAATTTGTTATGCGTCGAAAAGAAGCTAACATTCAAAGACAAGGAAGGGGTAGAATTCAGTTTCTCGGGAACCAAACTTCCCCGGAGACGCAAGCTCATACTTTCAACATTAAAGGCTAAGAAGTGCCTTGAGAAGGGAGCAGTCGGGTATCTAGTATCAGTGGTCGACCTAACCAAGGAAGCACCACGAATGAAAGACATTGATGTCGTGCGGGATTACCCTGACGTATTTCCAGAGGAACTACCCGGAACGGAGTTTGTAATAGACCTGATACCTGGAGCCGCACCCGTATCAAAAGCACCTTATAGAATGGCTCCTACAGAACTGAAGGAACTGAAGGTGCAATTACAAGAACTACTGGACAAGGGTTATATTCGACCCAGTATATCTCCATGGGGGGCACCGGTGTTGTTTGTAAAGAAGAGGGATGATAGCGTTCGATTATGCATCGACTATTGGGAGTTGAATAAACTGACAATCAAGAATCGATATCCACTACCTCGGATCGATGACTTGTTCGATCAGTTACAAGGAGCAAGAGTATTTTCTAAGATCGATCTTTGATCAGGCTATCATCAGCTGAAGATTAAAGAAGGGGATATTCCGAAGACAGCATTCAGGACCAGATACGGACATTACGAATTTTTGGTGATGTCCTTCGGATTAACTAATGCACCGGCAACGTTCATGGAACTTATGAACTGAGTTTTCCACGATATGTTGGATACGTCGGTTATAGTATTTATTGATGACATATTGGTATATTCCAAGGACAAGGAAACCCATATCAAGAACCTAAACGCAGCCCTACAGCGTTTAAGGAAAGAGAAGCTATATGCCAAATTTTCAAAGTGCGAGTTTTGGCTAAGTGAAGTCGCATTCCTAGGCCATGTAGTATCCGCTGAAGGAATCAAAGTGGACCCCAGCAAGATTGAGGCTATTGTAAAGTGGGAAGCACCAAAGAGCGTTTCAGAAATCAGAAGTTTTCTGGGTCTGGCTGGTTATTATCGGAGATTCATAGAAGACTATTCTCGGATTGTCGTACCTCTCACCAGTTTGACCAAAAAGAGTGAAAAGTTTGTGTGGACGGATAAATGTGAGAAGGGCATCCAGACACTGAAGACCAGATTGATATCTGCCCCGATTTTGACCATCCCCGTTCCAGGACAGATGTTTACCTTATACACCGATGCGTCGGGACTGGGACTAGGATGTGTACTTATGCAAGGAGAGCAAGTAATTGCATATGCTTCAAGACAGTTAAAGGTACATGAGAAAAATTATCCCACTCATGATCTGGAACTAGCGGCAGTAGTACATGCTGTCAAGATATGGAAACATTACCTATACGGAGAGAAATTTCAGATTAAGTCGAACCATAAAAGTCTTACTTATTTATTTAATCAGAAGGAGTTGAATATAAGACAAAGAAGATGGCTGGAACTATTGAAAGACTATGATTGTGACATCTAGTATCATTCGGGAAAAGCGAACGTGGTAGCGGATGCATTGAGAAGAAAAGCAATGATAAAATCTCAAGGAGAAGTTAGCATGACTGCAGGAATGTGTACCAACGGAATGGTACTCAATCATGGCAACGAGCAGTATGTGATGATACAACAGATGAATCAGCCAACCAAGGGTTTATTCATCGGTTTTCAAATATGTTCGTGGCATTGAAGATTATACTGGATATAGTGGACGAAGTGAAGACAGCTATCAAAGCAGATCCTTATCTGAGAACAGTACAAGAAGATATTGAGAAAGGTAGGACCAACCCTGAGTTCACCTTAGATGACGAAGAAGTACTGAAATACAAAGGAAGAATATGTGTACCTGAAATAGAAAGTATGGACATCAGACACCGACTGATGAAAGAAGCCCATACCACCATCTATTCGATACATCTTGGGAGTACAAAAATATATCATGATCTGAAGAAACTATATTGGTGGAGGGGAATGAAAGCAGATGTAGCTAAGTTCGTGTCTCAATGCCTAAATTGTCAGAAAGTAAAGGCCGAGTGACAAAGACCCGCTGGATTTTGCAGCCATTATCGGAACCAGCATGGAAATGGGACTGCATTACTATGGACTTCGTCACAAGACTACCATTGACCCCTCGAGTAGTTGACGCAGTTTGGGTAATTGTGGATCGTCTGACTAAAACAGCTCGCTTCATGCCTATACGACCTCAGTTTACACTGGAAAGGTGAGCGAAGCTGTATGTGGATAATATTGTTCGATTACATGGAGTTCCAGAAAGTATTGTGTCGGATAGAGACCCACGATTTACTTCCAAATTTTGGGAAGGATTGCAAAAGGCTATGGGTACAACGTTGAAGTTCAGTACCGCATTCCACCCACAGACAGATGGACAGTCAGAGCGTACAATTCAGATTCTAGAAGATATGCTACGAGCATGTGTAATTGATTTCAAGGGATCATGGGATGAAAAGTTACCATTGATCGAGTTCGCTTATAACAATAGCTATCAGGCCACAATACAGATGTCACCATATGAAGCACTGTATGGCCGAAAGTGTCGAACTCCCTTGTTTTGGAATGAAGTTGGAGAACGTAGTATTGTTGGACAAGAATTTATTGAAGAGACTTGTCAAATGGTCGACATCATCAAGGAAAGAGTGAGAACAGCTCATAACCGTCAGAAACAATATGCGGATACTCGACGAAGAGATCTGAAGTTCGTCGTAGGGGATAAGGTATTTTTGAAGGTATCACCTATGCGAGGATTGCAGAGGTTCAAATAGAAAGGGAAACTAATTCCAAGATATGTCGGGCCATATGAAATTCTAGCTAAGCGTGGAAAAGGGGCTTATCAGTTAGCACTACCACCATCTATGTCAAATGTGCATGATGTATTTCACATTTCCCTACTGAAAAAGTATGTCAAAGACCCAACGCATGTTTTGACAGTGGATTTGCAGGAATTGACTGATGATTTGACGTTTGAAGTAACACCAACAGAAATCATTAGTCGAAATATAAGACCCGTGTCAAACTAACCCGGTCTTACCACCTTGAACCAGGTTTACCCATCATGGTCGAGTCAAGTGGACCAAGGGCGTGATGGAGATCGAGATCCCAGGTATAAAATCGACCCAAAAACACTTAATTTTAGGGGAGGGTCACATACCCAGCCAAGTAGGGTCGGACCTCCCAAAACAGAATGTCAGACCCTCAGATTTGAAGGGAGGGTCGGACAGCTTAAGACCCTAGGGTCGACGGGATCATCGACCCTCCCATCGACCCTCGGTTTCTGTCGAATATATAAATTAGGAAATTTCTATATTTTTTGATTGGGATTCTTTCCAAATCTCAATGGGACTATTATAGGACATTCCTACTCTATTTAAAGGACGTCCCTAAGCCACTTTTACTCCTTTCACAATCCTAATTGAATTGAGAGAAAGAGAGGAGAAGGAAAAGAGGAAGAAAGGAGACAAGGAGAAAGACTTAGCAAAAAGGGGAAGAGTTACAGAGAAAGATTAATCTTCTCAGGTATGGATACTAATTCCATGAGTTTCTACAGACCTTAGGTTAGATATGGTTGAGTGTAGGATTTCAGAGAAACCCAAACCATCCATCCATGGTTAGGTTTTCATGGAAAACCATAGGAGGATGCACGAAAACTATTTAGATGGATTATACATGGTTCTAGACCATGGAATGACTGTTGAATGAATGTAGGAAGCAAGCCATAGGACCCCAAACACGAAGAGTGGATTTAAAAGTGGAAATTGGACCAGAGTGCATCGAGGGTAGCACCGAGGGTCGATAGACCATCCGACCCTAGGTGTTTCTGACCATCGACCCTCAGCATTCGGGAAGTCCAGAATGAGGGGAGGGTCGATAGACCCATCGACCCTAGCATCGACCCTAGCATCAACCCTCAGTTGAGAGAATGGTTTTAAATTCCGAATTAATTCTAATTAAATTTTATCGACTTTGTTAGGTTTGCTAGCAATATAATAACGTTATAACGGTGATTCTAAAGCTTGGAAAAGTATCTTATAACAAGCTAAGGTGAGGAACCTTAACTCCAAACTAAATTGGTTAATAATAAACTATTTTCTATTTCTTGAGTCCTATGCTATGTTTGATTCTATGCGAATATGTTTGTAATGTACATACAGCATGCCATCCAATATTTCTATTACTTGTTCATGCATATTTACTTTATTGTTTACAACATGATGATGATGATGATGATAGGAATAGGCATGTGCTTGTATGTGTGTGGTTGATGTGCTTGATGCGAGCGAGTATCAGGGGAGGTGTGATGAGAACGTCAATAAACGTTAACCTTTGGCGGGTCTCAGCACTTTAGCTCTATCTCTAACTTAAGTCTTGTGCATTGACATCGTCGTATCGCCATTACCTTAGCAGAACTATTATGTCGTGGGGTATCAAGGGAGGTGGTCTCGGTCCTTGTAGTCTCTGACTCTACCGGGGGGCCTTAACTCTATCTCTATGGGCATTCTGAGGGATGCTGGGGTGAGGCCTTGGATACACTGTTTGGCATTAGGATTGGTTAGTAGCGAGCCCAGTTTGCAAGCCCTCGCTAACAGGGGCTTACGTGTTGGTATAGCATTATATAGCAATAAACGTTAACCTTTGTTGTATAATGTTATGGTAGGGTGGATGGGGACGACGATAAACGTTAACCTTCGGGCGGGCTTCCACACCCTGTGTATAGAGGCGGTGTCAATAAACGTTAACCTTTGACCACCCAACATTTCTATTGCACATTGTAAACTATAAATCAGACCAAAGATATAAATTGATTTTTGCATGCATATGTATTGTTGCATTGTTTTGGCTACTCACTGAGCCGTGTTATGTGCTCACCCCTCAACGTCGAATATTTTTAGTTGATGATGCAGGTTACACGGTGGAAGATTATATGTATGCGTCTGCGTACGGGAATGTAGCAGCAATGGACGCTGGAGCTAAAGACGATACACACGACCCCTCTTGCGAGTGCAACTCGTGTGTATTTGATTAGATATTTTTAAAGTTTATTTGGATTTATTAAAGACTTGTATTGATATTTACTTATGTCTCGGATGATAAAGAATAATTTTCTATTAAATTATTAATATCATCTTAGTTCTCAGTTCATTTATTTATAAGATTTCCGCTACTGTGTATTTACTCTGATTATGATTGTGGATGCGTGTAAGTTTGGATAACGCGGGGATAGCCTATTAGAGATCCTGGTTGAACCATTGGTTTGTTAGCGGTTCATCACACCATTCTGATCAGTGTAGAATTGGGGTGTGACAACTTGGTATCAGAGCGTCTCAGGCCTTGCCCGCCGAACTGACACACATTCAAGACCATTGTGAACTGAGATAGGATAAATTAAAAGATTTAGTACAAACAAACCATAAGCACCTATGTTGGTTGAGACAGAAATTAAACAAGATGATAATGTACATATAAAAGGTGGAACCATATATATACACTCACACAGAAAGAGAAGACCAAAAAATTATCCTAATAAACAAATAATATAGGGTATTATCTATAAGTTGGGTAGTTATCCAAGTATACAAGGATATAGTACAGTGGCAAGAAAGAAGCATCTGTACAGCAGAAAATTGGAATACCGAGTTGGTACTCACAAGATGTGAAACTCGATGTAAGACAGAGGAAGAAGAAAAATGGCTAGTAATGCCAAAACCCCTGTAGAGATAAAGAAAAAGATCTCGAGCTAAATCCACACAGAGATAAGAGGATAATGGCCATATAAGTAGGTAGGTTTATATAGGATGCGGTGCATTATTGATTTACTCTTATGATTATAGAGGATGCACATACTTGATTTTAATTCTCGTACCTTGACAGGATACCTTCTTGATTTAACCTGTCAATTGAAGTCATAGATATTGTTTCTTTAGTAATAGTCCCGATTATACCAATCTTAGCAACTCTCATGATCGACCACATGAACAGAGATGTGAACTGAACGAATAGTTAAATGTTTAATCATGTTGAGCGTACATCTTTTCGATTTACACCTGATTTGTGATGTACGAAAATTTTCCTCCAGATTATACTTGATTTACCGATGT